>JAECWM010000261.1:1155000-1185547 GCA_018150695.1 Drosophila oshimai
TCCCTGGGGCCCCTCCTCGGGCGGTTCGATCAGCAGGTAGTCATCCACTTCCCCATCGTAGGGAACAAATCGCACGCAAGTCAGGGAATTGAAGGTTTTCACCGCCTGAACTATGGCCTGCCTCTCCGGATTCGCATATCGTTCACTGATCTCAAACGGAATCGTTCCATTGGGCCACAGTCGCTTGGGATGCTTCATGGGATTAACTCCCAGACGGAGAGTGATGTAGGTGTACGGATCGATGGCGATGTCTCCTTGGAACAGACGCGGCATCGTCTCCGGATCGTCAATTCCCAAATCGTCGTCACCAATGTCGGGTCCATAAGGATCGTACTCGTCTGTAAGGTAAATGGGATAAGTTTAAGGAATATGTGAATTTCTTAAAATATTTTTTACAAAACAATAACTTTAGTGATTATACAAATTATGATTGAAAACTGTTTTGTTTAATCGGAATTCAAATAAATAATTTATACAGTTAATAAGATAAAAGTTTTTGCAGATTACTTTTTTTATTGTTTTTGTACTTATTAAATGGAATTAATTAATTTTATGCTCCCTAAGTAAAAATTTTTGTTTTAGCCACTTTAGAACAAAACGCAGCATCTACTTTGCGTCTTTTTGTCTGTCGACAAAATCGAGATCTGGGAATTGTAAGAGCTTAGTTCAAGTTTGTTTAAACCTGACACGCCCCTTTTACGCCACAAACCGGAAAAAAGTGGTGTCAATTTTAAAATTTTTAAATGGTGTATAAAATGGTTAAAATTTTTATTACAATAGTTTATGCAAACTTTTTCTTAGAGGGTTCAGAAAAGGCGATGTTTTGAAGGGTTAGTGTTTTTAAAGAGGCTTCCGAATTTTATAGTAACCCTACTATAGTTTGTTTATCATTAAAAATGTAATATTTGTACAATCTAAAAAACTTCCATATAACATGATGCTCTTTTCTATTCATCAATGTTCTTAAAGCTTAATAAAGTATTGTATATTTATATTTAAATGCGCAATTTCTTAACAAGATTCACTTATTTGTTAATAGTGGAACACACCTGCTGCTACACTGGTAAACTCGTGCTCAAAGAAATCCACTCCAGCGGGATATTGGCGGTCCGGGAGCTTGGCACTTTCACTGGCCAGTGGAGCGGATAGCATCACTAGCACCACCACCACCACCACCGCTGATCCACTCAAGTGTGCACACATTATAGATCTGGGATTTGTCTTGGCTGTGACTATATTTCCATTCGATCGCTGTTTGCTCACTGTATCCACATCCACGCCATGCCGCATCCAAACCGAACGGCTGCACACGAAATTGGTAACTGAACCTGGCTCGGAAGCCCAAGAGCCCAAGCTACCAAAGTTACCAACCGTCAACAGTCGGCGGAGTGCAGGCCGCTTGGCACTTTAATTTATGCAAAATGTGCGAAAATAAAAACTAAATAATGCTGAATGTTGGGCAGACGCCACGCAATCGGCCGCGTGTAAACAAAACCCAATTCAATCGGCTTCATAGCGCCTCCGTCCCTCTCACTTTTACACCTTTTACACTCTCTGATCCAACGCGGCTTTAACTCTCTGATCAAACGCGGCTTAAACTCTCCGATTAAGTTCGGCCTAAACTCTCTTATAAAAGTTCGGCTTAAACTTGACCGAACGCACTCGTAATTTAAGCCGAGTTATTGGCGATGGGCAACGACTCCCATTGATTTATGGTATGGCCTACTGAAAACTCATTTCTCTTTTTTGGAGGCAAGGTACATTGGCTTTTTAAGTACTATTTTTTAGTGAAGAGCAAATTAGGGATTTTTATTAAAATATAGCAAATAACAAATTATTATTTAATAAGAAATAAATATTCTATCTACAAACCTGCAAATATTTGTCTAAAATGCTGTATTAATAAATATATACTTAGCCCTCAGCTTTTTAAAAAAAAATCATATTAGAATATGAATTTTAAGATTACAAAAATGTAACACAAATTATATATGTACATTAGGAACACATTTAGAACATTTTTTGTGCTGGTTCAAAGATCACGTAGCTTTGACCAAAAAGTATTCATTATTTTTAGGGAGCAAATATTTCTTTATTTTTTTATTCGAATTCAAAAAGCTACACCTTTATTTAAGGAATTTTTTTCCCAATGAAATTTACTAGAAAATTTTACATTTTTTTCCGAACCCAAATTGTTGAGGAATAAAATAGTACCTTCTGTAAGAGCATCGAAGTTTCGGCTTAAAACCCAAAAACATTGTTGGTTAGGTTCACTTTGGCGCTAAACGTTTAAATTAATAAATTTCGCAAAGTGATTTCAACGTGGAATCGTCCCCTCTCCTTTTCCCCGTCAGTTTTCTCAAAGGCAGTCACTACACGCAGCATTTCGCAAACGCTCAAACTGCCAGTCACTGTTACATGGAGAAAAAACCGTTTAATTTCGACCATTTCAGTATCATAAAACCTATTGGTTATTTTATAAACTAATAGAAAAATGCAGAATATATTTATGTTTATAATAATAAATAAAAACGGGTAACCTGCACTTGTGAGGTTCTGCAGTTCTCATTAATTATCTCCCTTTTTTGACTAATTTAAAATTAATTAACTGGCACAAAAACTGATCTTAGTCATGTGAATACCAAATAATTTTCCTCTGTGCAAACTATTTCACTCTCCAACTGACTGTCTGCCAGTCTGTCTGGATTTCAGTTTGTTTGTTTGCTTCGTGTCTGTTTTTGTGGGGTGCATTTGATGTGTGACACCTTTGGACTGGAATATCGGGCTGCACTTTGCACTTTCTTGGGCCCCTATTAGTCACTTGTCAGCTGAAACTGCTAACCCAGAATGCCTAATCTCCATCTGGGCAGGGCCTATTAGACAATCCATATAATCGCTCATCATTAATTAGGCGAAATTAGTTTCCGTCTTAATTAGCATAACAACAAATGTACCTGAGTACCTGGCTCAAACACATCTCTTCATCGCGATAGCCAAAATGAATTAAGTTGCATTTGCGGCAAATTAGGTTTTGATTTCGAAATTGTCGAGTTAATCGGGGGCTTTGAGTCTAACTTGAGGTGACGACTGCATCATGTTCACAAAAGTTAATTAGTTGTATTAAAAATGTGTATTATATAGGTGTTAAAATGTAATTTATTATCTTATATAAAATTGGCTATATCAAAGTTTATATTTATATTTGTTTATTGTTTTGTTTTGAAAACTAACCACAAAATAAACAACCTAGTTAAGTATTATTAATCACAAAAAGAAATAAAATTTTAAGAAAAGTCGTTTTTAAATACGTAATAAATTATTATTCAATTTTTAAAATAGGCTTCAAATTTTTTGATTAACACATGTTATTGTTTTGGTTTTGTATTGTGCTGCTTAAAAAAAAGAAGAAACCCATATCAATTATGTAATTTTCTGAACAAAATCCCACAATAGCAGATCAAAATATAGAAAATACTAAAAGAAAATAAATGAATCATTGCATCAACTATGTTTTATTCACATATATTTGTGACCAATATTCCTTAGTGATTTTTTTCCAAAGGCTAGAATTCATTTTTATCTTTTCGTTGCATTTTCGCCTGACTGACCTGACTGATTGTCAATATGGACTGTGATTGTCATATTTCCTTGGTTTGGAATCATAAACTTGTCCTTGCCCCCCTTTGACCACCCCACCCCACTTTAACCCATGTTGGCCCACTTTAACCCGTCCGAGGGGTCTGTCTTCGATTGAGTTCACCACTTGACTTTATGTGTCAGCTGGGCAATAAAAATGCGACACCGAGTAATTTTGCGCCACAGAGGCAAAAAAAAAAAAGAAAGAGATGGGGCCGGAAAAACAGAAAGAGATGGCGAAAGACAAGCATCAAAGGCAAAATACAAACAATCGAAACCGAACGAATCCAAAGCCAAAAACCAGCGACTAATTCAAAGTTGTCACGTAATAAAATACAGAAACATCGGAGGCAAAAACAATAAGCCACAAAAACGACAAAACAATCAAAGAAATACAACAAATAAAAATAAAAAAAAAGCACAAGAAATTTGCATTTTTTGTCGGGGCGAAGACAGCCCGACAATCGATGGCGACAAGAAATTTAACAAAGTACAAATTGTTATTTGATTTGATTACGTAATGACGTCACACATACCCCATCATCTGCCTTTTGCAATTTGGCTTTGTTTCTGTTTCTGTTTTTGTTTTTGTTTTCGTTTCGATTCGGTTTATTTTGACACCAAAAACTGATATCTCCAATTAGATTTCCAACTGAATTAATTGAATTGCATTAAAGCGGCTACAGTGATTTGTGGCTCTGTTGATAGCAGCACTTCCCCACCCAGACTGCATTAATCTGCATAATAGAAAGATAATAATTGCCGTTTGCAAAGCTGCTTAAATGGAAATGGGTTTCTTAGTTGGATTGCTGGAATATTAACAACAGAAATTTTTGTGGGGAATTAATTATTTTGTTCGTTGAAAAGAAGTGTGTTTTTTTTTTTATTGTATTCCCGCCTTTTGTTTCATTCTTTTGCGCTTAATAAAGCGGAAGTGCAAAACTTTCGAGATTTCCACCGCATGGAAAAACTTTTAATTCCGCTAATGTCGATTTCGAGACGCTGAAACTTACTGTGAGTGCATGGATGGTATGGGATTTTCTCCTCCAACTTCATATTAAGTCGCTTCTAGGCGGCCATGGAAAAGGTTTGGGCTAAGACGGCTTAACTATGAAAATAGGAACAAAAGCCATGCTGGAAAAAACTTCGATCAACAATGGTGACAACTTAATATTCGACTTTGGTTCACTTCTGCAGAAATACTTATAGGAACATTTTTAATGAATTTAAGTAAAGATAAGAAAAAGAAATATAAAGGAAAGGCAGAATGTTAATTTTACAAAGTTTAGTGGGATTAATTTTTTTTTAGTTCCTACCTTAATAAAATGTGTGTGTGAAAAAATGTTTATTGACAAGAAAACATTATTAGGTAAATGTAAATTAAAAAAAAAAATTAAAAAAAAAAAAAACAATTAATTGTAATCTCGTAGGTTTATTTTTATTTATTATAAGTCGGCTCTTTTAATTTTAATAATTATTCTCCTTTTTACGTGTTTGAGCTTCTTCTAAAAAAAAAAAGCGACCTTTTTTTTTAAAAAAAACTTAAAATCTATGCGATAGTATTCTTATCGATGACATTAGACCATCTGGTCACATTAAGGCGCGCAATACAAAATTAGGGGTTTACATTCGGGCAACCTGACATTTGATCGACCTCGATCATACACACATTGCTATGGTTTTATTACACACTTGCAACCACGGTTTTAGCCTAGCAGCCTCAAGGATTCCTTTATATGGGAGTTGTGTAAGCTGACAATTATCTATATCAGTAATTTCGTAACGGTCATTTGGAAGAACACGGTTTACTTTATATGGGCCACGATACTTGGGTGCGAATTTCTTACAATGCCCTGAAGTTACATCAACATTACGAATAGCAACAAAATCATCGACCTTGTACAACGTAGGTGCCCTATGCCTTAAGCCATACGCGGTTTCGTTTCGTACCTGTGACTGGCGTATGTTCTCATCTGCTTCATCCCTAACGGTATCCAGACATCGCGGTTTCTCTTGAATTTTTTCCTCTAAATACTCGGTGAGCTCATCCACCACTGGACCACGCTGCTCACAACCAAATAACAACATACTAGGGGTCTTTCCGGTACTACACTGAATGGAGTTGTTTATAGCAAATTCAACACGGTTAAGCAATTTATACCAATCAGCTTGATTCAAGGGCTCTGACAGCTTTCCCAACATAGGTGTCAGAAAACGGTTCACACGCTCGACTTGTCCATTTGCCTGCGGTGCCGCTGTGGCTACTTTAATATGGTCAATATTTCGACATTCAAGGAATTCTTTAAACTCAAAAGAAGTGAAACATGTGCCTCTATATAGAAAGAGGCCGGCTATAATATTCGAAATATTTTTCTAAAGAGCAGTTGACTTCCCTAGTACTGGTGGAGTTAACAGGATATAACTTAACAAACTTTGTGAAAGCATCAATGATCACCAACAAGTGCTTTCTCTTTGAGTTAATAGACGGAAGGGGACCTAGGTGGTCAATATGGATTGTATCAAACGGTACCGGAGCTTTAGGTATACTATGAAGCGTTCTATTATGAATACTCTTCGGGACTGAATGTAGAATGCACTGTAAACAATTCTTAATAAATAGATCGACCTTACTTTTCATACTAGGAAACCAATATTTTTCTCTCAGTTTATTCACACACTTATCTGTTGCAAAATGGCCCAACTTCTCATGGAATTTCCTAATTAAATCATCCTGCATTCGGTTCGGAACATACATACACAGTTTCTCACTATCCTTCGATCTATACACTATCCCATCTAACAATACAAAATTTTCAATTTCACCAATCTCCAACTTCTCTCGCACTCGACGGATCTCCGGATCCCTTATCTGTTCGGTCTGCAAAAGTAAATCAATATCATAAGGGGACGCACCTACGATTCCAACAATCTCTTCAACCTCAGGGGAAAAACTAACGGATTTAACACATTTCTTAGGATTACAAGGTACATCATGTTTCCTAGGTTCACAAGGTTCAATAGTCTCACAAGGTTCACAAGGTTCAATAATCTCACAAGGTTCACAAGGTTCGATAGGTTCACAAGGTATACAAGGCGCAGTAGGACCACAAGAATTAACAGAAACACAAGGTTTAATAAGGTTACAAGGTCCAAAAGATGCAACATCTTTTGACGGAATCGGACACGGATCAGAAATTCCTTCTACTTCACTCAGCAGCTCTGTCTGCCTACTAAGCGCATCCACATGGGCCATATTTGACCCCGGCCTATGGGCTATCGAATAATTAAAACTTTCCAACTCAAGAGACCAACGGGCAATACGGGGATTTATAGATTTTTTACTCAAGGTTTGAACTAAGGAACTACAGTCGGTTACTATCAAAAAAGGTTTATGCTCCAAGTATATTCGGAAACGGCGCAAGGCGTATATGATTGCCAAGGTTTCGAGTTCAAAACTATGATAACGGGACTCGGCTGCAGTGGCCTTTCTTGAGTAGAAGAAAACAGGGTGTAGTTTTTTATCCGGCTGTCGCTGCATCAAAACAGCTCCAAACCCGTGCGAACTTGCATCCGTGTGCAATTCAGTTTCATACTGAGGATTGAAAATTGATAGGACGGGAGGACTCGATAACGCTGACCTTAGCTGCAGGAATGCTCTCTTTTCGGGATCCGACATGGGAAATGGTCCCCCTTTTTTAGAAGGTCAGTCAAAGGCTTTGCTACACGCGAAAAATTTGGGACGAACTTTCTAAAATAAGAAAATAAAACCGAGACAAGAATGTAACGTCTTATTATTAATTGGTTCCGGATATTGTTTAATAGCAGTTAAGTGTGTATCGTTAGGCAGAATTCCTTGGACACTAACATCATAACCTAGGTAATCTATTCGCTTCTGCAGGAAACTACTTTTTTTAAATTTATCTCAAGGTTAAACTCAACGAGTCGATCTAACAAACTAGTTAATATCTTCTTATGCTCTTCTACGGAATATGATGCTAAAATAATATCATCCATATAAACAACAATCTTTCGGTTTCTTACAAGGTCTCTCAAGGCATCGGAAATAAATCTTTGGAAAACAGCGGGACCATTTTTCAGTCCAAAAGGCATCCTCAAATATTCAAACTGTCCATCCGGGGTCACGAAGGCGGTATATTTTACGGATTCTGCTTCAACACCTATGTGGTGAAATCCACTTTTTAGGTCTATAACGGAGAACACGGATTTACCCTCAAGGTATTCTAAACAATCTTCGATAAGGGGTAACGGAAAATTATCTCTAGCTGTCTTCTTATTCAATCCACGATAATCAACACACATCCTTACGTTTCCATCTTTTTCTTCACTAAAACCACGGCTGAGGCATACGGCGAATTACTAGGTCGGATGATTCTATTGGCTAAAAGATCATTAACGGTTTCAGAAACTATTTCTCTCTCACGATATGACAACCTTCTAGGGGCACAATAGAATGGTGTAGAATCAGTAAGACGAATGCACATTTTATATTTTGGCACACCATAACTTTTGGAAAACCTATTGATATATTGCTTATGTATTATTTCACGACACTCGCATTGGGGAACCACCAAACTCACTGCCTACCTTAACCATGTCATCTTCACTTGATACTCTACAATTCGCGAAATCCTGCATCCATTCCTGAAAGATCTGAGGCTTCGCCGGGGTTGCAATTGCGTTTACACATAAATATTTATCTTTGCTTTTCGTTATGTTGTTGTTTAAGTTATATGTATTAGTAAATAGGGATGCACAAATTGAATCGGAGCATAATGCAATGGTTTTATTTAATGATAATTGATTGAGATCTTTTTTCATAACATTTTTGCGTTTTACTAACTTAAGTGATAAGAGTTTAAGTACATCTCTGCCAAGAAGTATAGGCGTTGGTAGTATAAAATTAGGAATTACAAAAGCTTCAATGCTATAGCACTCTTCTTGATACAACAGGACAATCTTCATTTTTCCAAATGTCAAAATACTTTGGCCGCTTAGGCCGCGAAAACTACTTTTTACTAAATGTTCATCTTTTACTGCTTGCGGGATAACTCCTCTGCTAATGAAACTCACTGGGCTTCCGGTATCTAGTAACGCAAAAATGTTATTAATATCAATGCATCCCTCTTCACTAAGTAATCGTATGCTTACTAATTGAATATATGGATTTCCGCCAATGGCATCGTCGTCGTCTTCCTTCTCATCTTGGCCGTCACCAGTGCTGAGGGCAGCCGTTTGCACACGGTTCGGGCACCGCCGATATTGGTGTCCAGTCTCGAAGCAATGGAAACAAGCTCCCTCTGGGCGCTTTGGTTTCTTGCACTGGCTGCTGAAGTGCCCCATCGCTCGGCAATTGAAGCATCTTATGGTTGCGACATCTCCTCCGGCATGTGTTGGTTTTGTTGCAGGCACCTGCCGCAAAGGTGCAGCTGAACGTAAAACTCCCGGTGTCTTCCGCTTGTTCTCCGGCTGTACCATCTGGTATCGCATCATCTTCTCGCGCAGCTCATCGAGGGAAGCACAGTAATACAATGGAGCTGCGCATCCGGTATGATCCTGCAGACCATCGACAATGTATTTTATGATGTCTGTGTCCTCAAAGGATCCTTGTTCAGCAATATGGCGCATCGCAATAAAATATTGCAGCAGCGATTCGTTCGTAAGAATGGAACGGCTCTGCAACTGCTTTGCCACCTGGTGATTAGTCATTTGGAATCCAAATGTTTTTCGCAGACTTTCTTTTAGCTCATTCCAAGTAGCGGGTTTTTCGAGCATCACGTATGAGCGGGCCGATCCCTCCAGCATTCGATTGCCCAAAAGCCAACGTTGAGAGTTATTTAATCCGTGCATAACTGCAGCCAGCTCGAAATCACGAATCCATGCATGAACGGAAATGTTATCGTCTCCAGAAAACTTTCGCAAACTAGCCTCCAGGTCCCGAATATCAACAACGGGCTTGCAGTCCAGCGAGTTGCCTTCCAAGGCGGCAACCTTCGCCTTTAACTCAGCAAGATCCTTTCGTGCTGTATACAGCGTCATCTGGTTCATAATTTCAGCCATCTCGTCCGGCTGTCGGTTCTCCTGCTCGCACACTGTTCCCACGCCGCACTCTGCTTCGCGCACTGTTCCCGCGCCGCACTCTGCTTCGCGCACTGTTCCCGCGCCGCACTCTGCTTCGCTCACCGTTCCCACGCTGTCCGCAACACTTTCTGCTACGCCAATGTCGTCGTTCAGCTCTCCGGCCTCCATCAAGGCGTTATCTATCTCTACGACCACAGCCTTTACCATTCCCCGCAACTGGTGAATGCTCTCCTTCCCGGTCAACGGCACGTGCTTCTCAGAAAGCCACTGAGACAGCTCCTCGATCGTCAGGTTAAGTATGTCGGCGTATTTCATGGCAAAGCAATACTTTGGGCAAACCCCACACCTGATTTGTAATCTCGTAGGTTTATTTTTATTTATTATAAGTCGGCTCTTTTAATTTTAATAATTATTCTCCTTTTTACGTGTTGCTGATCTTCTTCGCCAAATTCAAGTGACCGTCTTTCGTTTATCTTAAAATCTAGCTTAAAATCTATGCGATAGTATTCTTATCGATAACATTAGACCATCTGGTCACATTAAGGCGCGCAATACAAAATTAGGGGTTTACATAATGTTATTAATATACCTTGTTGTAACATAACTTCTTTGTACATACCAGGTAAAAACATATAAACATGTTTTGAGCAGTAAATGCATTTCATTATTCACTTCAAATTAACATTTTTTTTTTAACCAAGTCATTTAGGCATGAACTTCTTACCCTTTTATTTAATTAATCTTCAATAGCAAAAAAGTGAGTGTTTTGTCCGCTTTAATGATCATTGTACATATATGAATAAATACATATTATTTTAAGTTTAGTTTTTTTTCACGACTTTACAATTGTAATATTCGCTCTATTAGCATGAGGCGCATATTAATTAATGTATGGTAGCTGTATTTGTGTTTCATTTTTTTTGTTGAATGTTGTACAACGTTATTATTTATACAAAAGCGAAATTGAATCAAATGGCACTTTCAATACACCACTGGCAGTCAAGCCCTCCTTTCTATTTTTTGGCCCTTCAGCTGTTTCTGTGTGCAACATGGATTTTTGTCGGGTTGCACGTGGCAACAACGAGTGCAGCCGGTTAGGTGGCATTTAGCTAGCAGATACTTAGCACAAGGCAAAATTATGCAGGGTTTTGAAATTAATCTCAACAGAGTGTTGGGTATTTCTACGTACCTACTAACTTTATCAAATAATAAATAAATCTTAATATCATGTTATAAAGCCTCATGTTTTTAAGTAATAAAATGAAGAGTACTTACCATACTGCGGTGACGTTAAAAAACAAACCTTTTCGAATAGTTGCTATTAATTTGTAATCAAATTTGATTAAATTTTTAAGAATTAACTGACTTGGGCGCGAGTCGCGAAAGAGCCGCGCGCGAGTCGCGAAAGAGTCGCGCGCGAGTCGCGGAAGAGTCGCGAAAGAGCCGCGCGCGAGCCGCGGAAAGATTCTGGAGTCGCTGAAGATTCTTCCAGAGGTGGCGCGGAAGATTCGCGGAAGAATCTTCCAGCAGTCGCGGAAGACTCGTGGAAGAATCTTCCAGCAGTCGCGGAAGACTTGCGGAAGAATCTTCCAGCAGTCGCGGAAGACTCGAGGAAGAATCTTCCAGCAGTCGCGGAAGAATCTTCCAACAGTCGCGGAAGAATCTTCCAGCAGTCGCGGAAGACACGCGGAAGACTCTTCCAGCAGTCGCGGAAGACTCGCGGAAGACTCTTCCAGCAGTCGCGGAAGACTTGCGGAAGACTCTTCCAGCAGTCGCGGAAGACTCGCGGAAGACTCTTCCAGCAGTGTCGCTGAAGATTCTTCCAGAGGTGTCGAGGAAGATTTGCGGACAATTCTTCCAGAAGTGACGCGGAAGATTCGCGGAAGATTCTTCCAGAAGTGTCGCGGAAGATTCTTCCAGAGGTGTCGCGGAAGATTCGCGGAAGATTCTTCCAGAAGTGTCGCGGAAGATTCTTCCAGAGGTGTCGCGGAAGATTCGCGGAAGATTCTTCCAGAAGTGTCGCGGAAGATTCTTCCAGAGGTGTCGCGGAAGATTCGCGGAAGATTCTTCCAGAAGTGTCGCGGAAGATTCTTCCAGAGGTGTCGCGGAAGATTCGCGGAAGATTCTTCCAGAAGTGTCGCGGAAGATTCTTCCAGAGGTGTCGCGGAAGACTCGCGGAAGATTCTTCCAGAAGTGTCGCGGAAGATTCTTCCAGAGGTGTCGAGGAAAATTTGCGGACAATTCTTCCAGAAGTGACGCGGAAGATTCGCGGAAGATTCTTCCAGAAGTGTCGCGGAAGATTCTTCCAGAGGTGTCGCGGAAGATTCGCGGAAGATTCTTCCAGAAGTGTCGCGGAAGATTCTTCCAGAGGTGTCGAGGAAAATTTGCGGACAATTCTTCCAGAAGTGACGCGGAAGATTCGCGGAAGATTCTTCCAGAAGTGTCGCGGAAGATTCTTCCAGAGGTGTCGCGGAAGATTCGCGGAAGATTCTTCCAGAAGTGTCGCGGAAGATTCTTCCAGAGGTGTCGCGGAAGATTCGCGGAAGATTCTTCCAGAAGTGTCGCGGAAGATTCTTCCAGAGGTGTCGCGGAAGATTCGCGGAAGATTCTTCCAGAAGTGTCGCGGAAGATTCTTCCAGAGGTGTCGCGGAAGATTCGCGGAAGATTCTTCCAGAGGTGTCGCGGAAGATTCTTCCAGAGGTGTCGCGGAAGATTCGCGGAAGATTCTTCCAGAGGTGTCGCGGAAGATTCTTCCAGAGGTGTCGCGGAAGATTCGCGGAAGATTCTTGCAAAAGTGTCGCAGAATATTCTTCCAGAGGTGTCGCGGAAGATTCGCGGAAGATTCTTCCAGAAGTGTCGCGGAAGATTCTTCCAGAGGTGTCGCGGAAGATTCGCGGAAGATTCTTCCAGAAGTGTCGCGGAAGATTCTTCCAGAGGTGTCGAGGAAAATTTGCGGACAATTCTTCCAGAAGTGACGCGGAAGATTCGCGGAAGATTCTTCCAGAAGTGTCGCGGAAGATTCTTCCAGAGGTGTCGCGGAAGATTCGCGGAAGATTCTTGCAAAAGTGTCGCAGAATATTCTTCCAGAGGTGTCGCGGAAGATTCGCGGAAGATTCTTCCAGAAGTGTCGCGGAAGATTCTTCCAGAGGTGTCGCGGAAGATTCGCGGAAGATTCTTCCAGAAGTGTCGCGGAAGATTCTTCCAGAGGTGTCGAGGAAAATTTGCGGACAATTCTTCCAGAAGTGACGCGGAAGATTCGCGGAAGATTCTTCCAGAAGTGTCGCGGAAGATTCTTCCAGAGGTGTCGCGGAAGATTCGCGGAAGATTCTTCCAGAAGTGTCGCGGAAGATTCTTCCAGAGGTGTCGCGGAAGATTCGCGGAAGATTCTTCCAGAAGTGTCGCGGAAGATTCTTCCAGAGGTGTCGCGGAAGATTCTTCCAGAAGTGTCGCGGAAGATTCTTCCAGAGGTGTCGCGGAAGATTCGCGGAAAGATTCTTCCAGAAGTGTCGCGGAAGATTCTTCCAGAGGTGTCGCGGAAGATTCGCGGAAGATTCTTCCAGAAGTGTCGCGGAAGATTCTTCCAGAGGTGTCGCGGAAGATTCGCGGAAGATTCTTCCAGAAGTGTCGCGGAAGATTCTTCCAGAGGTGTCGCGGAAGATTCGCGGAAGATTCTTCCAAAAGTGTCGCAGAATATTCTTCCAGAGGTGTCGCGGAAGATTCGCGGAAGATTCTTCCAGAAGTGTCGCAGAAGATTCTTCCAGAAGTGTCGCGGAAGATTCGCGGAAGATTCTTCCAGAAGTGTCGCGGAAGATTCTTCCAGAGGTGTCGCGGAAGATTCGCGGAAGATTCTTCCAGAAGTGTCGCGGAAGATTCTTCCAGAGGTGTCGCGGAAGATTCGCGGAAGATTCTTCCAGAAGTGTCGCGGAAGATTCTTCCAGAGGTGTCGCGGAAGATTCGCGGAAGATTCTTCCAGAAGTGTCGCAGAAGATTCTTCCAGAGGTGTCGCGGAAGATTCGCGGAAGATTCGCGGAAGATTCTTCCAGAAGTGTCGCGGAAGATTCTTCCAGAGGTGTCGTGGAAGATTCTTCCAGAGAAGATTCTTCTTCAGAAGTGTCTTCTTCTGCGGCACTTCCAGAAGTGCGATGAGGGATTTTCATAGTTTGCTGACATTTGATGGCACTTGCAGGGCGCCTTCGATTTTTATATTTTTGTGGTATTTGTTTTTTCATTGCAAAGTTTTGCAAACATTGGCGTACCTCTTCAACTCCCCAATTTATTTTTCGTACCAGATTCAATACGGGTAAAAATAAAAGAAAAAGCTGTCGTAGGCGTTTCCTGAAGTATGCAAATCGAATTCAATGTGGTAAACTGCGAATGCCGTGTGATTGCGATAAAAAAATAAAAACAATAAGCACAAAAAAGATTTTGATAGCACATAAAAAAATCAAGGATTTGCATATTTCCAGAACAATTACTGCACTCATAAAAATTAATTTCTAAATTTTAGAAATCTCGCCTTTAAATTGCACCAACCTTTAGAAATAGGTAGTAATATATTTCTTGTTTTTAGTCAGAAATACAGAAAACCTTTCTTAATATGAATTTTTAAGAAAGAACTTTTCACAAAAATAGAAAACTGAAATTTTGTCTGTCTTTAAGGCGATAGCAACAACAACATTTTTGATGATTTTAAAGGTGAAAATCGCCTTTAAAGTTTTTAAGGCAATTGCATCAACAACATTTTTGTTGGGACTTTAAAGGTGAACATCGCCTTTAAAAATCAAGAAAGGGAAAGCATTTAAAATTAGAAAATATTTTTTTTAACATGCGAAAGTAAAGAACGAAAGAGAACGGTAAAACGCGACCGCGTCGGCTGTGATTTTCGTGGCGCGTGTCACTCAGTGCAAAAGTGTATGGCAGTGAGGATGGAAGAGCTACTGAAAAGATTAAAAGGTCAAGCCTTTTCTAAAACGTTTGGAGGTAATTAAACATTTCTATATATTTATATTGTAAATATGGAAATCTAACTTGTATTTAATTAATTTTTCAGAAATAAACGTCACGGAGGTATCGTTGGGGAGTCTGGAGTGGGAGCAGATTGGGGAAGGAGTAATTTTCTTCAACAGCTCGATAAAGTGGCAAGCAACAAAAACGGTAAGTTAAACAACTCAACTTTTGTGCATTCTTACATGTGCACATACATACAAATGTTAATAAGTATATGTAATTGTCTCATCTGCACAGCGTCGCTATTCTCGCTCGCTCGCTCGCTGACCGATTTGAGCACGCAAAAACGTGTGTCTTCTTATTCTCTTTTTCCTTTTTACTGCGAGCGAGCGAGAGAGAGAGAGAGATAGACGCGACGCGAATGTTCCGTCTAGAAAATTCGTTTGAATTTCGCTGATCACTTTTGTTCGCGTTTGTCAAAACTGAAGCTGCATTTGTAAAGGCACTGATATATTTGTTGTGCGATTAAAAGTAGCTTTAATATACATGTTTATGTATGTTTGTACAAGCTTTTTATTTTTTATATATTTTAATTTTCATACATTTATTGTTTACTTATTTGTTTTTAATTTTTGTTTTTCAGAAAACTTGCTCATCGAAAACAATTTAGTAAGTATGGAAACAAACATATCTGTTTTTTTACATACATATGTAAGTAGTTTTATTTACAAAAATTATTATTACAGGTGGACGTATCGCAAATATTTATCGAGGCGAAGTATATATTTAAAATATGAAAATAGCAAAATGTATTACAAACAAATAAAATATTTTAAAAAATAATTTTTGTCTTTGCTGAAGTTATTTCAGAAAAATATTTCATTTTAAATAAAACGGTAAAAGGTATTTTTAAGAAAAAAAATTATTTTAAAACATCCTATTCTTTTAGAAGACGTAACGTTTTAAGAAAAGATATTTAGGTTACAAGAAATATCTTTCTTAAAACATTACGTCTTCTAAAAATTAGGTACTGTTTTAAGAAAAATTATTTTACTCGAAGAATTTTTAAGAAAGAAATGACCATTAATTTAGAAGTACATTTTCCTTAAAAGGTCACTCCTTTGGCTAAAATTTAAAGGTCAAATTTTTATTTTGAAGGCGAAAATAAAGGTTTTTTTTTTGAGTGTGTAAAAAATTAATTAAAGGTTAATTTACAAGTAATTTATTTAATAAACTGAAGCTTTTTTTTTTGTTTAAATAAAAAGGTTAAATGGGTTTATTCATCTACATACAAAACATCTTTAATCATGAATTTTTTCAACTTTTTAAAAAAAACATTGTAGAAAAAGTAATCTTTGAATAAAATCAGTTTGAATGCGTAAGAGTAGCAATTGAAGGTTTTAAATAAAAAACAATTGTTTTTGATAAACTGTTTTAGAAAAAAAGACTTTGATTTTAATGTGAATTTGCTGAGTGTGGTTTCAGATCTTTTAGTTGCTTGCGTGGCAATTATAAATTATTCACATTGCGAAATTTTTATGATATCAATGTGAGAGTTGCCTGCTGTCCCCAGGGGCTCTGTCACTGATTCCCCGAATCTGTATCTGTATCTGACTTGACTCCTTCCCCTTCGCTGTTCCTGTGGGCAGCACGCAAAGTTCATTTAGATGCATGCCCCCAGATAGACGGGCAACCATTCATTGCCCCTGCCCCGCCCACTCTGTTGCCCACTTTTAGGCAAATTGGTTGAAATTGTTTGTAGGCCGCAGGGCCGGCAAATCGCCAACTGCTTGAGTCGGAAATTAAAAGCAGCACTTGAGCAGCCCGGCTATATCTGGAAAATGAATCAGACCTAACCAGGCTGACACCCAAAACGCTTAGTCCTGGCCATAAATTCAATTTGTTGGCTGGCTGCCTCGAGTCACCTGGCAGTTCCATTCTCTGTTGCACGGAGCGAAAAATTTTTTTTATATGTGCTTAATATATTTCACAGTAAGTTTGGTGTAGTCAAGGTGTTGTATTGGCTGGAGATCAAAAAATATTTTTACAAAAAAATATTCGAATATTATATAAATCTAAGATCAGCTTTTTAATGTTAAAGTTATTGTTAATTTCGTAAAAAAAGTGCACATTAAGTTAAAGTGGGGGAAAAAAATTATTCAAAATTTGGAGAAATCAAACAAAATTGAAAGCCTTTAAAAAAGCGATTAACAAAAAATATAAGTATAGGTCAAAAGACAAGTCATAAAATACAAACAAAACTTTTCTTATAAAATTATTTAGAAAAAATAATAAATTTAATTGGTTTAATAAATAGATACAAATATATAAGTAGAAGAACATAAATCACTTTTTTCAGTGTATGAGTATACTGGTTCGTCCTGGACACGTGCTAATGCACAAACCTGGCAGTCATTTGTCTTTCACTGTTGCGCGTTTATCACATTTTATCAATTGTCCAAACGTATCCGCTGCTCAATCAGTCGTCCTCCTTCTTCCAGTGAACAGTGAGTGCCACAAATAGCCGGACAGAGAGACAGTAAGGGGGAAAATGCCTACAGGCATTTGTATGCGGCGCCACACAATTAATGACAAATTTAGAATCGGCCAATCTGTAATTACATCACAACTTAAAGTACTTAGCTTGCCTTCCTTTACTGCGGTTAGCAGACAGGCCTGTAAACCGATTGGAAGTGGTTTATTTTGAATGATTCTTGGTGGTCAACGTATTTCTAATTAAATAAATGTATTGTTTATACATATATGAATATTCATTACTACAATACTGCAACATTTCCATATAATCATAAAAAATTAAATAATTAGTGTAAGAAAATTAAAAATTTTTGATGTAGTTAATATAGCATCCATAATTTTTGTAAAGAAAAATTGTAAACCTTATGTATTTGAATTTATGAATATTCATTTTAGTTTGTTTTATTTTTGTTCATTAAATTTTGAATAATTTAAGAAGCATAAAGAGGCAACATATTTCATTTATTTCTTTGGTGTCCTTTATAAGCAATACAAAAACAATAAATTTAAAACCACAGAAGGTACACTCTAAATTATTTGAAGACATTTATTACTTAAAATTACATAAGATTTATACAATGGGATATTGGGGAAGGGAAGCCACTCCACACATGTTGTTAGCGTTGCGGGCCAGCTTAAAGTAGCCATTCTCGCCCCAGGATGTCCCGTAGGAGTTCTTGATTAGCCAGTAGTCACCCCAGGTCGCATCTGTTCCGAAGCCCACCAACAGGACGGAGTGGGTGAGGTCCTTCTTGTCGGACCTGCACTTACGAATCTTCAAAATGCCCTCGGCATACTCCTCGAACTCTTGGTGAAGGTGGTCAATGGACACGGCCACGGGTCCAATGTTGTACACCACCTCGGCCAGTTCCTTTTCATCAGTGCTACTTAGAGTGACGTAGCCTCTCAAGGAACCGACGCTGTCCTCGGTGTTCCAGCGACACTTTCCAGCTTGTGGCTCATAGGGATAGGATTTCTTCGAGGCAATGCCATGATCTCTGGTGTAGTTAAAGGCCACGCTCACCCAACCACCGAGGCATCCTCCGTTCGGATAGGGAACACAGTCAACCAAGTGCTTGGGGGAAAGGGCCACCAAGCGGGAGTTGTTCTTGGCCAGATGGGCCTCCAGAACTCCCGATGTGGAGAAGGCCCAGCAACTGAGGCACTCGGTGCCTTGATTTTCCACTGGTGAGATATAGCCGTACTCCCTCCAGTCTATCCCGTCCGTTATCTCATCGTAGTGCTTGTAGTTCAGGGCTTTGAAAACGGCCTCCGTGTTGGATTCTTGGGGTTCTATCGCCGACATACGGTAACTGAAGAGTGCACTTTGGTCTGTGTCGGAGAACTCGTTCAATCCCATCCTGAATCCCACTCTGCCCTCGGTATAGAGCCTGTTGTGAGTGCTTACGGCCAGCACCTTCCTGCTGTATATCTCCCGGTGATAGTTGTCGTTTGACTTGTACTGCTTCTTGTGCTGCTCCTTGTACTGGGCCCACTCCTCATTGCTCACCAAAGTCCTCCCGAGTCCCACAAAGAGCTGAAGGAGAAGGACTTGAACTACCAGCGTCCGAAGGGAAATCATTGCGATCCGAACCCGTTTAATGATGATTTGAAACTAATTTTAAGCTTGACGAGTTGAGATGGGCTTATCACTTTCATGAGAATTTCCCCTTTTAAGTGACTCAATCCACAATCTTGATTCCAAGAAATGTAAACTGATTATGATGCAAGTTACATGGAAATGTCGATGTGAAAATATCAAATAAATATCATTTATTGTCGGTTATGGTTATTTTTGCTTATGCTACAATATATAAAATTACCATTAATGCTCACAAATTGTTTAACAGTGTTATACTTTCATAACAAACCGTTTCTTATTTATGAATTTTAGCCCAGAGAATATAAATTATTAAAATATAATATAAGCTATACTTTTAAGCTAGTTTTTTTTTGACAGCTAAACATTTTTTGATAGATGCTATAAAATATTTAAGAGAAATATTTTAAAATCAATTTAATTGAAATGGCTTATGGTAGATTATCTTTAAAACCTTAACCTTATCTTAAACCTTAACTTTCAGGTTTGAAGAAATTTTCTATTTAAAGAGCACAATAAACAACAAGTTGAACTTTTAAATATGATTTCGTAACAGTAGAAATAACTAAAGTTGAACTTATAAGAACTAAACACATAAAGTCTCATTAAAAACAATTGTGATAAATACTCATAAAAGGACTAATCTTGAGCAATCCTTAAAGTTCCAAGTGAACCTCAACTGGTTGATATGAGGCTGAGACCGCCTCTTGAAAGGTCGCCCCCAAATGATTGATCTGCCCCGTTTTCGGGTTGGGGAATCTTCTCCAGAGCCCGCGTTAATGTCGTTTTGCATCCCTAGATTTGCTGAATTATATTGCTGCGGTTGGCTGCCTCATTTGTCGGCCGTTTTCGAGTTGGATGTTGGATGTTGGATGGAGTTGGATGAAGGCAAAATCAAATGAGTTGGCTGCGCGACGGTGGGGCAGCCCTTTCCCCTGGGGAGGCATGAATTTGAGTTATGACTGGAGCGGAACTTTTACGGGCAACCGTAAATTTTTGGGGAACTGGCTCTGCCACCGGCTTAATATTCACACCTTTCGCGGGGGAGCTGAAGTTGGAGTTGGTATGATGGGTAGATGGGATGATGGGCCAGGTTATTTATGCGCACGCATTACGTTTGATAGTGAGGGGGGACGGGGTGTCCCCGTTTTCTGGCTGATTGCTGATGGGTCATGGTTTATTATTTACTTTGCAGAGACCCGAGACCTGAGACCGGAGACCTGAGACCCCCGATTCCTGCTGTTATTGTAATTGAAAGGTATAAATAACATTAGGCTAACAGCAAATAAATTTATGTTGTTTATGCATTCTATCTCGCCGAGTGTGTTTGTATTGGGGGTCGTAGTCGGGGTCGGGGCTTCCTTCCTTCACTTCCTTTTGACCTTTGTAAGCACTCTTCACGGCTGTTGCGTGCCGGGGCTAATCGCTCATGGGCCATCCAACATCGAGGACCGTTCACCGTTCACCGTTCATCGTCCACTGTCCCGTCGCCTCATCATCTTTTATCAATTTATTGGCATTTTGTGGGGCCCACAGCGGGCCAATGTTATTTATTATTTACACTACACATTGATTACTATTATTACTAACAATATTATTTGGACGGCCGCCTCGGGTGCCCGCCCCTTATCGCTTATCAAATATCTGTTTGCTGCCCTCTGCACTTTTGTCCATTTTTGGACCGCATGTTATTTATGAACTCACGATGTTTGCCACAGCCTCAAGGTATTTTTCAAATAATAAATATTCCTTTTTCGGGGTTTGCTTCTCTTGCTATTTGCCGCACATATTTGGGGTCACAGCAAAAGGGTATCTGTACTTTATAAGGGATTTTGATGTTTTAAGACATCCAAGAAATAATTCAGAATAAGCAATTTATCACCATAGAGCAATTTAAGCTAAATCCAGAAAAAGAGATTGTTTACTTTTGTGAGTTTTACTTACTAAAATATTTATATTTTCAGAAATTAACAAATAAGCTAACTAAATATCCTACAACAAAATGAAAATCTGTATCTAATGTTTAAAAATACTTTGTAAAATATGTTTTTAAAATGTTGCTTAAAATGACATATGAACTTGAAATATTTCCAGCCAAAGTAATCACCAAATTTGCATACAGTAATAAATACTCCTTCAGAATAAACACTAACTCTTGCAAGAACAACCTTTAGAGCATTGAAAACACATCTAATATTTTTCCTGCACACTCGGGTTCTATCTGTCTTATCTCCCTTTGCATATAAACATACTTTATTTATTACTTTTTTTTTATAATTGAATTTGAATAATACATAGACACAACACTTGGCCAACAAGGCAACTTGGCTCGAATGTCTGTCTATTTGTTTGTGAGTCTTTCTGCGAGCGTGTGTCTGTCGCTTTGTGGGTTATTAAATTATTGTTGCCTTTTCTTTCGTTTGTTGCCGCTGTGTGGGGAGAAAATACAATAAATGAATTTAAAATTGACAAATGGTTAGCAGCGTTTGTTGTTGGCTTTGCATTGCTGTTAGCTTTGTTAAGATTTATGTTGAGGCAACCGAAAATACACAGACATGTATGCAATTGTATAAATTAAGCCGAATTCAATTGAGCGAGTATGAGCTTAGAAATAAAGTCACTCTCTAGGATTTCCTATGAATTTAATTTGAACAATTTAAAATGTGAGATTTATTCAAAGTTAATTCGGTTTGCTTTCCTGAGGCATTAAAACAAGTTTGACCGAATTAAGCCAGTGTTTTCCAATTAAATGAAAATTCATAGAGACACCTATCTAAGCTTTTCAGTTATTTAAATTATACTATTTTATTAATTTAATTTATTTAATAATTCTCTTTAAATAATTGTGTCTGCGACATATTTAGAATTCTTTAGCCTATTTTGATCATTTAAAGATTCATGTTCTTCTAATTAGCTTCTGTGGCATAGCAGACGAAGGTACCAAAATCAGCTTAACTACCCACTCTTCAGTTCTTCTTGGAGGTCCCAGCACGTCTAAGCTCTTCCATTAAAAATGTATTCGAGAGGTAAAATAACGTATGGGAGATGGAAAGTGGGGGCGAGTGTGTGCTCCGTCGATTGCATTTGTTTTTGTGGCAATGCGTGGCCACTGCCCTCAAAATACACAGTAAAAAAATATTATAGACCTTTCAATTCTTAAAAACTTATTACAAAAGAAGTATTGTTTTTTATATATATAATTTTAAATTTAATTTTAAATATAATTTTATTATTTTATCTAAAAGATTTCATGATATAGGTACAACAAGCAAAAACCAAGTGGTAAACAATTCTTTTTTTTAACTGTGTAGAAAGGAGGCTAGTGGTGTCCACTAAACGGCTGTTAGTCCGGCTTCTGGGAGGAAGTGCGTGTTCCAGGCTCATGGAAAATGCATGACCACCGACTAGACGATGGAGCACTCTCGACAGTTAACGACTCGTCCCAGCGGAGTCCAAAGTGATTGTGGCTAATCAACGTTGACCACAGCTCCTGGCCAGGCTTCGTATCTCTTTGGTATCCGTTACCTTGGCTCCCAACTTTGGCCACTGTTTTTGGGGCTCCGGCCCAAAGTCCGTGGGGATCCTCAGCTTGTGGGTCATTTAAATTAATCACGAAATGTGACGAAAAGTTTGACCGTTCAGTGCGAAATACCTGCAGACAATGTGTTAATTAATCGACGACGACAGTGTGTACATATTTGATGCCAACTAAAGATTTGTACGCAACACTTTGGCTGACACTTCCCAAGGGGATTTGTGGCCAAGTTGCTAAATAGTTTTGTTTGGGTGGGAAAACCAAAGCCAAAGCTGGTCGTTTATTTTGATTGAAATAATATAATTTAATATTAAAAACGGTTTTAAGGTTTTAAGTATAAGGTAAGTGATATTTTGAATACAAGTATGTTTGTTTGTTTGTTTGCTTAAACTTTAATAACGCTGTCTATTTTTGTTGGTGGATAAATGATTTTATCTGGACTAAAATGAATTAAAAAGTAATACAATTAAATATCGTGAAACGATCAAGAAATAACTTTCTCAAAATCTTTCTTAAAAATTTAAAAATTATTTCCTAGATAAAAACTTTGTTACTTTGCATCAGGATATAAACTAATGACGTGAGTTTTTATTTATTAAAATTGTAAGGGGCTTGTTAGGCAAAAATGCACTTTAAGTTTTCTATCAAAGTAGATAGCGAGTGTCATGAAAAAGGTTAATTGAAACTGGCTTATTGAGTTTTGTGCATTGTATTGATAAAATACCGGTACATAATAGATAAAAGTCTATGATAGTGCTTCGTTTTCAACCAATATTCCTAGTTTGCAGTAAGGAAGAGTCATGTTGGATCGCCATAATGCAAGACTTCCTGCCGCCAGCCAGGAGACCAACAAAACCCTGCCGCGGAAGTGGTCATGCAAGTGGAAAACGTGATGTACACACAGCAATGGAAAGTGGAAATTGTGGGTCCGCTGGAGGGGCGGTGGTTGCGGGTGGGTGAGTGGGTGGTGCGGACGGAACCTGCTAACCACAATTTAGCGGGCGGGAAACTTCGCAATGGAGGCATCGACGTTCGCGCTGACGATGTGCAAACGCCCACAAATGAAACTGCAACCATGACAGCGATTTTCTTACACATTAACAAATCTTTTAAGTTCATCTTTATTTTTAAATCTCTAGCTTTTTTTTTTAATATTTAGAGTAAATAAAAACGAATAAAAAAATATACACGTATAAACAGTAGGTAAGCTTTAAAATAAAAAAAAGGTTTGCCAATTTTTCGGAGTGTAAATTCACAACCATTTGAGCTAAGCCCATCAAAAGCGTTTCAGATCAATCCTTCAGGACCTAGGACCGGATCTGCTGCCACTAGCAACCTCCGGTTTCAGTTCCGCACCGCTCAGGGGTGTTTGTCATCGACTGGTCCGCCCACTCATCCATCGCCAAATGAGGAAGGGTCCTAATGAGTTACGCAAAACGCAGTCCCATCGCTCCAAAAACCAAAAAGAGCCCTCCGATCTGGATGTGCATCCATTTTGTATGCCGCTGCGGTGGTTTCGGTGGTCAAGGGGCTTTGGCGGAGAATGGTTCCATGGCCCATCGTCGGGTATTTGCATTGATTATATGCAATCCCAAATCCCGCAGTTATCTTTGGTACACTGTATGTATGTACATCGGCGCAGCCTAATTGAAATCGTTCCGGCTCAGCTCTCAATTGTGGTTGAGGTAAGCTGGTTTCAGATGCGCTTTAAGCGGATTCTACACTGAGCGAAAACAACTTCAAAATGGTTCCTTATTTCATGATTTCTTATTGACGTCATGTTATTTTTATCTCTGTGAAAGTTTTTCTTATGAAGTTTTGACAGCTTTTCAGAAAGAAACGACGGAATATGTTTCTAACACTCCTCCGGAGAATGTCTTAAGCTTCCCTGGAAAATATCTTTTCCATTTTTTATTTGATCTTGTTCTGATGACTTAAGTTATCCTTCGTTTCTATTAAGCCGTTATCATGTGTACTTTACTTTTGTCTTGTTTTCATAATTTAAATAAAAAACTTCACTTTTCATTTATGTATTTAATGAACAAATAAAAGAACCCTGTCTGTCCTGTGATTATTATTTTTCTTGTTCGCAGCAGCCATCAATTGGCTGTCGTTTAATCACCTGAAACAATAGCCAGCCATTTGGGCTTTATAGTTTGTTAATAGCTGTTAATACATATGTGCGCTGCCCACTTATTTGCTGGTCTATCTGAGCCCCTAACCAAGTGTAGTATGTATATGTCGACGGTGTAACATCTGTCATTTATGTGGTAATTATGGTTTTTATTACCTTTCGGCCGTCGTTTACCATTTACCCCACTGGTCGGACCCACTCACACACATACAGGGGCCATAAACCCAATTGCTTTGGCATTGAGCGCTTTTCCGGCATTTGAGCACTGTCGTTCATACATCCACACACTTGGGACCCACTTACGTCAGTCAAATATTCTGGACCTCTTCAGAAGCCCCAGTCCGTCCAGGTAGGGGCATGGGATTCGAATGGTCGTTCATCTGGTTTATTGGCCACTTGCTTTAAATTGTAAATCCTTGGCCCAGCAGCCAAGTCAAATGTCATTTGACGGCATCAGCATCAGCAGCAGTAGCAGCCAGCAAAGTTCTTCGTTTCCCACTGCCAGTCAGTCAGTGAGTAAGTTCATGGTCCACAGTCCATAGATTTGGCCCTGTCTCTTTGTGTCCCCATCGCCAATCCCATTCCCAATCCCAATCCCAAACCATCTCCAGCTCCCTGCATTCATCTTTCGAGTTCTCCGGGAAAGAGTTCGTCTCTGTGTGTGTCTGCGTAATTGATTCGTGTTAACTCTTGACTGGCAATAGACGAGCAAGCCAAGCAAATGCGGCTCGCAGTCATTCGACACTTGGGGAAATAACTCTTTTTTAAATTATATATCCATCATAAGGATATAAAAAAAGAGTCCATCTGGAATCAAAGTTGAGAAGCTTACGATGGGCCTCAGAAAAAGTAATAGCATGTTCAAAGGTATTTTATTCCGAAAACTACAGAAAAAAGGTTTTAAATCTCCAGAGATTTCTGTGATTTTTTAGGAATGCCATGGAGGCCTTAAGGTAAAAGGTGTCTTAAAGTATGCTTTGATTTGTTTTATTCCAAAATGATTTACCTCAAACTTATGTTACCAAATAATTAAGTTTGACTCACCAGCCTTTGAAATAAATGTAAAACCTTAAGCAAAAGTAAACAAACAATTTCTGTTAAGGTATAAATATTGATTTTAGAAATTCCTCGCAGTGTCTCCAACTCTCTAACCTCCTGTGGGTCCTCTAACCCAGCGTTGAGCATGAGCTGAAGTTGGAGCCGGAATGGCTGTCTTTGTGCGGGACACATTGGCTGTCATAGATCATGCACTTGGTTAAATCAAAAATTCTTCATGTCAACTCTAGTTTTAGCACACGACTGCAGTCAATGGGTATTCTGTTCGTGGGCACCCTCTTTTGGCATGTGTAATTTGAATTTAATTACGTGAAACCTCTGAGCATCGCTTAATTACTTTAAATTGATGTAAGCCAAATTAAGAATAGATCCCTTGCTTCCTTCTCCCCACATTTTTACCATCAAGCATCCGGCAGCCGGCACGAAACGTCTATAAAATATTCATGAATTTGTATTAAGAGCGCGATCTAACCCAGTTTATGCCAACGAACGCAAAAATATGCAGTTCTCCTTTGGCAACTTTTGCAACTTTGGCTGTATCCTTGCTCTCGTGTTACTCCCCGTTTTTTTTGTTCTATTTTTTCCTGCTATTCTGTTCGGTTTCGCTTCTATGTGTTTCTGGGGCTGTTTGTGCGTTTCATTTGAGGACTCGGCTTACCTGGCCCGTCACTCTTTTTTGGGATCGGGAGTTGCGGGGATGGGCGGTTGGGAGGCCGCTTGCCACGAAATATGGTAACTAACGATGATTGAACGCTTTCGGTTGGTTGATTTTGTCGCGCAGATACAAAACCTCCGCACACAAGTTGACACCTTCTCAGCGCCACTCCCATTTTTCGCATTTTCCGCATTTTCCCTGCATGTTTTCCCGCCTTTCCACATGCCAAGGCATACAATTTGCAAAAGCTTCAGCCGCTGACGACTCTGCAGCTGAAGTACATACACACACGCTCCCATACTCTTAGGGCTGCAGTTGGAAAAGTTTTGCATGCATTTGGCGCATTTAAAGGATTAACGTCATAAGCCTTGGCGCTACACACGCGATGACAGATGAATTTTACACAGCTGCCAGTCCGCATAGTGTGTACAAGTGCACTCGAAGAAAATAAATTGGGAATGAAATCACTAGAAATACGAAGAAGGAACGGTACGCAGAAGGACATGGATTAGGAATAAATGTACTTTATAGGGTCGGAAATGCTAAGTTAGCCTCTGTGCCAATTTAAGTATACCTATACTCAATGAGTAACTAGCTTATAAATTTATGTGTTTATAAAATATATCAAATAATTTTTCTAGATTTTTAGACATAGCTACTTTTAAGGAATTTTAATGAGAAAATAATGAGAAAAAAAAAAAAAAAGGACTAGGTGAGTTAAAAAAATAAAATGGGGTGTGAGATTATTTCGTGTACAAATAGTTTTTGGAGCTTGTAAAAATCCTGTTTTTGAAAACAGTTACAAAATAAACTAAAATATATTGTTAAATATTTTTAACAGCAATAAACCCTTGGGTGCCCACAACTTAAAAATATTTCATATGCTAAGATTGTTTGTAGGATTTTGAACATACTTATAGTATAGTACTTGTATTTTTTAATTAGAACATATTTTTTGTCTCTGTGTTTTAAGTCTCAATGGTTTTGTGGTGTGTCTTCTGATGCTCGACTTGCTACTGCCGCCGCGGCTTCTTCTTTATCCATCCGCCAGTGTGCTGCACTTCGTCGTCGCTTTTTGGGATTGCAAACAGTTCTAAGTGCGATTGCCATGCCCGTCGTTGCTATTTGGTTTTTGGGCTTCCTTGGGGCCTCAGCCTGACAGTCTGTCATCAATCAATAAGATTAAATGTCAGCGCCGCTCCAGCTCTGCCCTGTACTTGATGTCCTCAAAAATTGTATAAATAAGTTATCATTTACTGTTAAACGCCTAACGATGATTCATGAAAAATCGATGCAGCTATCGTTTTCATTAAGAGCTGCTGAATTGTGGGACAACAAAATATGGCCATGTTTATATGTTTGATGATTATAGTTCACTGATATTTCTATTATTTTAATTTAAATTTTGGTATAATTAATCTATATTTTTGTGTATTGCACACAAACTTTAAATGTGTCAAACAATTTACTCAAAATATTAGCTCAAAAAATATTTTGTAATTACCAAACACTTTATGATACAACTGCAGTTGTTTATTTATTCTCAATCTTTTGTGCCCCAGGGACTGACTGCACATGTTGTTAATACTTTGCATTTAAAAACACAACATAAAATTTGCGACCGATTATTTGGAAGCTTGTGCTAATATTTTATGCGTCCACCCGCAGGGGCCGACACCAAAATAGTTGTGAAAATACTCTGGCATCAGTCAGTCGTTGGAGGCTAACATTTTCATATTTATATACTTTATTTGGCTTAAATCAAATTTCGTTTTGCCGGCACATTTAATATAAATAAATATTACTGTTATTTTGCTACACTTTTTGGGTCATTTGAAGCGTTTTTACGCGCATTTGGCCACGGGGGCCACGAATGTTTTCCGTCATCTGCTGTTGTGATGATTTAGCGAGTGCAATCAAAATGATGTGTATAACAAATTTGCCGTTATTTATGCATACAAAAATTGCACGGCAATTAACTTTAGCAGGGGTGTTGGAATTGGCAAACCTGCTGCTCGAATTCGCCACTCGCGTTGGTAAAAAATTCCACCGGACTGCTCATATATGTATATTTGTAGAAAAGCCATGTTGCATATTGACCCCCAACAATTTTTCCATCTTTATTTTTTTATTCAACCCCCTGCACTCCCATCTGTCCAGTGATGGTGAACAAAAAGCAGGATCGGAGGGACACAGAAAAAATTAGTACATCGATTTAATTTGTTTAAAATAATTTGTTTCAAATTAATAAAGTTTTCAAGCTTTAATTTCATAAAACTGACATGTTGAATAATAATATAATAAGATAATATCATGCCTATTAATTTAATATATTACTATGAATAATGTATATTTAAAATAAAAGCTGTTGCCAAGTAGAACAACACAATCTAAATGTAAACTTAAAAATAAATTAATTTCTCTTATTTATTTTAATAAAACAAGACCCAATTAAAGTGTTTTACAGTGCATTCGCACAGCTGGTGCCCCATTTCGTTAGTTAGTTGCTCCGATTCCCCCATTCCAACTGGAAATATTATTGGTTTAGTTACATTTGCATTTGAAACTGCGATTTACACAGCGGAAATAAAACACAAATCGGTGCAAACGAACGGACCAAATTGCACAAAAGGACGACGAGAAAATGGTTGGGGATTGGCTTGAACTGGAGGACCTTTTGTTTCTCGCCGGGAAAGAAACAAAATATAATTGCAAGTGTCTGACAATTGGGTTTTATCGCTCTAATGGGCACTGCAGGGGATAGTTAAAGGTAAGCGATAGAACAAGTTAATAAAATGGTTAAATGTCTTTAAATATTAAAAACAAGAAATGAGAAGCCACTTATGAAATTTAGTTTACTAAATTTACTCTTTACGAAAATGGGATTTATTATTAAGGATAACAACCAAAGCGATTTCTGTTTTAGAGTTCAATTGTGGTGCAAAGTTTCGTTATATTTATAGATTAAATAATTTAGATATGAAATACAATAAGTTCAATGTTTTTGACGAAGTTAAGTTTATATGATAAATAACTTTTTGTAAAACTTAAATGCATGAATTTAAAAACGAATCTAAATAGTCTGTTAGAATCATACAAATACCAAGCTTCATGTTCTTGAAATAAATATTTAAATAAAGTTTTCCTTATTTTTTTAACCTCAACTTGTTTCTGAATCTCCCTTCCATTTTTTCCCCAACTTATGTTTATTCCCAATCCTGTTTTTCCGTTTTTGCCCTGACACCTCGAACAGCGAATGTAATTAAAATATTTTCCACGGGCTGCGTTTCCCAAGGAAGCACTTCAAAAGGAGGTCCCAATTGTCTTTAGGTGATTTAAGGTGATCAGGTGAAGTGAAGTTGCGATTCCTTTTGTGCAACGGATACTCCCTGCTGCAATATGCAGGCACAAATTCCTTGGCGTGCGTTTCAAAGTTAGAAGGAAAGGCTGGCAGTCAGTCACTCTGTCCAACCATCTCCCACCCCCTTCCAAATCCCCTGCATATCATCAGAGCAGGGAAAATTTTTGGTTGGGAGTGGGGAAATGGTGGAAGCTTCTGTTCTGGGTGGGTTAGCGGATGCCGCCTTTCCAGGTCGCAGTTGTAGCCGCCGTAGCCGCTGTGGCTGCCGTTTGATGATGATGAAATGGCGTGCCAGCAGATACTGTGCACACACACACTGTGCCACACCCACCCAACTCACTACACACAACGCCCAACGAGTGTGTGCGTGTGTGTGTGTGGCCTGCCAGAAAGGAATGTGCAATAGAAACCAAAAATATGCGATATAATTCCGAAGCACAATAGCATGAAGTACATCATCAGTGTGGATTTATGGTTGACTGCTGGAATAGGTCAGCTGCCGCATTTACTCCAAGCGCCGCAGCAGCAACAGCAGCAGCAGCAACATCAGCAATTGGAGCTGCGGAGCTGATGCTACCGGCGCATCGAGCTTTAGGTAAATTACATGCACAGGCTCGTGCACATGCCACAGTAAGGCTGAGCACATGTGCCACGCCCACCAGACAAACACCCACCCACAGGCACACTACAAAAAAATTATCCACATTTAATTAAACCTAAAATGAGGCTTAACCCAGCTTAACTAAATAAAGTAATTAAAAATTTCACAAAAACTTGATTTATAAGTTAACTGAAAGAACATGCGCATAAGCATAATTATAGTAAATGACAGAATTTAAAAAAAAAACCTAAACAAAAATTTCGTACTGAGTTACAATTTATAAGATGTTAAAGTTTCTATACATTTTTCAATTTATCAATTTTTGGGATATCAAAATATGTGTAAAATTTAAACAGTTTGTAAAATAATTATAATACTTAATCCATTA